>BSBH01000010.1:380000-396731 GCA_026013035.2 Dothideomycetes sp. NU30 | reverse complement strand
CCTAACCCTAACCCTAACCCTAACCCTAACCCTAACCCTAACCCTAACCCTAACCCTAACCCTAACCCTAACCCTAAGCAAACCCTTAGTAACTACTAACCAATGGTTCTAGAATTCGTTCCTGATTTAATCTAGCATTCTATCGAAGTTCTACGGATATAGGAATCTTTATCCGTTAACTATAGGAAACACTTCTTCCCCTTATCTTATAACTACCTTAAATAACCTAATAAAGCAGGTCGGTATATAGATAATAAGGTTTTTAAGTTCGTCCCTTTCGTTTTCGTTATCGAAGCCGTAACTACTGACTTCGGATCCTTTAGATTCGTCTCCGCTAACCTCCTCTTCTTCGGGGTCGCTTTCGACGTCTTCGTCTTTAATAGGTCCTTCTTTAAGATCGTAACGTTTCGTAATAACGTTAATCTCATATCGGCCTTTCCTACCTTTCTTCTTAGGTACGGAAGGAAACTATCTAGATCCGGATTTGTTACTATAGTGGACTAAGTAGCTATCGTTATAGTAAGCTATCTAGCTTAATAGTACGTACGGATTATATTTAAGTAGCTCTAGCTCTAGTTCCTTAGGCTCTTCTATACGTCTAGGCTCGTCGTCGAGTCTACGCTACGTTATATTAAACTATCTTCGAGGTACCTTATTCTTCGAATAATAATCCCTTACTATATAACCTTTCTTACTATATCTATAGTAAGTCATCGAACTCTTATTATTAAAGTTCTTCTTCCTACCCATCGATCGTCGACCTTCGGTAACATCCAGTTCTATTAGTATAGGTCTATAAGGGTCTTAGTACTAGTTACGCTATTGCTTACCTTTATTACTATAGTATAGAACATAGCCCGACTTGCCCTAAGGAGTAAAGTCATAGCGTCGTTCTATAGTACGCTCGTAAAGTCTATCGTCGATTTCGATCGAAATACGGATAAGATCATCTAAATCATTAATGCGTACGCCATCTCTTATAAGTTCGTCCTTAACGTTCTCCTTTAAACCACGGCGATATATAGTTATGAGAGCTACATCGTCCCATTTAGTAACTTAGGAGTATTCCTTAAATTTAGCGGCATATTTGGATACTAAAGTACGCTAGCGTATATACTATATAAGTCTAATAGTAACTATAACTTCGTTAGAGATACTAAAGATACGGCGAATCTCTTCTTTAAACTTAGCGAAGCTAGCGAGGATATTGTCGGTATCCCCCTTACTATCTAGGTACTTCTAAAACATAGGCTTCATCTAGTGCTAGGCTCTTCTACGGAGGTAGGTCGTAGTAAATAAAGTCTTTTTATTGCTTTTAATTAGAGTAAACGAAAAGTAAATATCTAATTGGGTAAGCCAATCGTTAAGCCCCTGGCGGTCTCTATAGTAGAGATTAGGCTTGGCGACCCTGCTATTGTCGTCGCGGTAGGAGGCGGTATTAGTAGTGCGAGTACTACCTACCTCGCTAGGTACGGGTGTACCTCTGATACTTAATTAACTTATTCTAAGGGTATTTAAAGTTATTATAGCCTAGTATCTAGTAAGGATATCTAGTTACGTGGTTAGTACTCGTAAAGCGGAGCAGTATTAAGTAATAATATAGAAGAAGGGTTATACGTATAGATATAGTTATATTCCAATTAGTAAGCTATAACAATGAGTTAAACACATCGTAACTAGTAGTTAAGCTATGTTCCTATATACCTGATACGTAAGGAATGATATATAAGTTGCTTACGACTTATAAGAGTAAGCTTACTTACTTACGTAGTAAGGGAGTAAGGATTACCATTTATAGCTTACTCGCTAAGCGGGTAAGTTACGGCACTGACCCTGCTCCTATAGCCGGCTCACTTGCCAAGCGCGTAGGGATCGGCGTATAGCCCATCCTACTCGCTACCTTAGCGGGTAAGTAGTCCTGCCTAATGGCGGATCGTAATAGATATATAGATATCCCCCTAATAAGAATCCTTATATACTAAAACATACCTAGCTTTAATACATTACTACATTATAATAACATAGCATTTCTATAATAAACTAACACTTCTATCTTCTTCTCCTTATCTTCTTCTACATTAAATAACTCATCTAATAAAAAACAAATCGCTCCCTATACTTTTCTAATAACTTAAACTTTACTACTATACGTACAAATCCTTATATACTAAAACATACCTAGCTTTAATATACTAAAACACTCTCTAATTTAATATACTACTATAATATAACAATACAATAGCTTTTATCCATTCTAAATATATATTTTAGCTCTATACACTTTACTCTATATTATCTATTGGTTTTTTTCTACTTTTTCTACCTACAACTATAAGAATTACACCTAACCTAATCAAATGCATCCTGCCCTACTCTCTTTTCTTCCCTACACAAAATCAAACGCATCATGCCCATAATTCCAACGGCGACTGCGTGCGGCGGATACAGGGGCTCGCCCGGCAGCTAACGTCGGTATCGACGGCGTTTGCCGCGGCGGGGGCGGGGCACGGGGCGGTCCCCGCGAGGAAGCGAGGCGGCCGGACGACAGGCGGCGGTGTAGTCCTAGAAGACACAGACGGGGAGCAGGACGACAGCGACGGGGGTAGGGGAGAACGATGACAGTAGTAGCGGCGGCGGCGGGGGAGACCGGGAGGGACGAGGGGCCGGCAGATGGAGACGCTTTGGCTTAGTAGGGACGGCGGTAGGTTCCCTCCCTCCCTTACTTATACTTACTTGGAAGAATACAATGATGACATACAGCGTGGTCTCGAAAACCGCCTTGCTTCCACTTCTCTTATTCTAATGCGTGTATAGTATGGAAAGATAGCATTGGTCACATAGCATAGCGGCGGGCGGGTGGAGAGGGATGGTGCACGTATGTAATGTAATGAGCCCGACGCCAACCCCGAATAACCCTAAGTCAGTCGTGTCGAGACATGCCCTCCCCCGAACAGGCGGGTCCGGGAGGGTTGCCAAGACCGGTGCGGCACCAGGGGTGGTCGGGAGGAGGAGGAGAGAAAAGGGAAAAGCGGATCCCAGGGGGGACGGAGGGCGGATCCCAGGGGGGAATGGCCCGTGCGCGCGAAGCTCCCCCATACGAATCCGGGCGGATCCCCGGGGGATCCGCGAGCGAATAAGGGTTAGATGTCTCCGATATGCTAAGTCTTGTGTTGTCCTGTAATTGGCATTTTGTGTATGTAATCGGCAATATTCAAGGGGAATTCTTTCCGTCTTACAATACCAGCTATCGTTAAGTCTGGATCTTCGTGGAGCTCACTCTCGGAAGTAGGCTCGAGCTAATGGAAATCCTTTGCGTGACGAATGAGGCGAATTCGAGGCGACTAGTATGTAAATTCGAGCTCTGTGAAAATCCAACAAAGTGCTATGCCTTTGCAAGAGCGTTTGGGAATCATACAGCATTGCATGACGCGATCGATCATGCTGCCCAAAAGTTAGGCAACGAATACATCTAGAACCGACGGAATTCGGAATTCGCGGCTGATCTGCACAGCAAAGTAAGGCTGGACCGCGGCAAATGCGGGTGCTTGAGTTAGTGTAACGCACGGACGGTCTTCTCATAAGCCGTACGATCCGTAAACCCCGTATTAACTAGAATGCGCCCTGCTTCACTTTACTTACTTTACTCACTTGACACTTTACTCACTCGACAATCTAGTACATGGATCCCTCGGCTACGTTTGCAGAATGTCAAGCTTCTGGTGCAGATGCGCCTGGTAAAAGCTGCCACAAACCGCAACACGCTGGAGAAGAGCTGAAACAACACATACATGCAAAGAACCAGAGAGGATGGAGAAGAGTCGCGCTCAACTTCACGCCGTCATGGTTCTCGGTCAATATGGGCACAGGCATTGTGTCTATCCTGCTTCATAATTTGCCGTACAATGGCAGCTGGCTTTATTGGATCTCGGTCGTCATCTTCTGTCTGAACATTCTTCTCTTCATCATCTTTATGGCCATCAGTGTCGTTCGATACATCTACTTCACTGGGCTTTTCAAGGCTATGCTTCAGCATCCTGTTCAATCACTGTTTTTAGGTTGGTCTCGAAGTTTTGTGCTGCGCAGCATCAAACACTAACGAGCGGCAGGTACAATACCTATGGGCCTTGCAACCATCATCAACATGATTGTTTTTGTTTGCGTCCCACTTTGGGGTCACTGGGCCACCATCCTAGCATGGTCATTATGGTGGTTTGACGCTGTTCTTTCGATCGCCATTTGCATGGGCCTCCCGTTTCTCATCATGTACGAGCACGGTGGCGAACTCAAGACGATGACGGCTGCGTGGCTGCTACCAGTCGTTTCTCCCATCGTCGTAGCCGCGACCGGAGGAATTGTAGCAGAGGTGTTGACGAACATTCAGTACGCCCTCTGGACCATGGTGATTTCTTATATCATCTGGGGCATGGGTTTTCTGCTTGCGATGATGGTTCTCGTCATCTATCTACATCGTTTGACTATACACAATATTCCGCCACGAGAGGTCATTGTGTCGGTCTTCCTACCACTCGGACCCATCGGCCAAGGAAGTTTCGCGCTCATGCAGCTTGGTAAGGTTGCGGCTAGGGTCCTGCCCGAGACTAGGACATTGATACCTGAATCTGGACCAATCTTCTACACGCTTGGTTTTGCCATTGCTCTCGTGCTTTGGGGATTTGGCTTACTGTGGTTGTTCTTTGCCCTTGCGAGTATCTCAAGGTCTCGCTTTCCATTCAATATGGGCTGGTGGGGATTCACATTCCCTCTAGGTGTCTACACGGTGGCGACGGCGACGCTAGCGAAAGAATTGCCTAGCCTTGTGTTTCGAGTGCTGGCAACCATCTTCTCTATCTGCGTCACTCTGTTGTGGATTGTTGTGAGTGTCAATACGATCAGGGGAGCGTTCACTGGGAAGTTGTTGTTCGCGCCGTGCGCTGCTAAGTTTGAGGTGGAGTATACACAACGGAGGATCGAAAGAGCTCAAAGGTCACTAGAGATGGAACGACCTAAGTGTTACGATCCTGCCAAGACAGGGTCGCAAGGATAGCGCTCTATTCCGCTAAGACAGTAGGAACGACAGAGCACTCTGCATGTCATATGAACTGCTCTGCTCTGCTCTGTTCGCTCTGTATAGTAGAGCAGGATAGAGCACATAGGGCAAGCTACCTTTACGATAGGTATATAGGAATACGGCTTGGCATCCAGTCACGGTGTATTCAACTCATTATTATAGCTTACTAATTAGAATATAACTGTATCCGTACATATAATCCTTCTTCTACATTATTACTTAATACTGCTCCGCTTTACGAGTACTAACCACATAACTAGATATCCTTACTAGATACTAGGCTATAATAACTTTAAATACCCTTAGAATGAGTCAATTAAGTGTTAGAGGTATACCCGCACCTAGCGAGGCTAGTAGTACTCGTACTACCTCCTCCTACCGCGACGATAAAAGCACTATCGCTAAGCCCGACCTCTATTATAGCGCGGGCTTGTAACGCAAAGCGATGGAGACGATGATAATGATGATGATGATGATGCCCCATCTTCACAACTACAAGAAGAGCAGCAAGCTGCCACTGCTCAGGCTCGGCAGGCTGCAACAACCTGTCGAGCGCAAGACTACCTTGACATGTTCAATAACATACGAGAAGCAGCTGAAGCAGTCAATCTAGCTCATGTGCCTGTTACACAGCTTGTAAAGGAAAGTTGTCAGAATTGCAAGCCTACCCTTACTTCTCTCCTTGCCGTAAGTCGAGATTCATCTCGCCTCGGGAGTGGTTCGGAAGTCCAAAGTTCCCCAGGCCCTAGCCAAGATCGTCGAGCTGCGCTCATTCACTGATCTAAGTGCTGGACATGATCCCACAGTGCTGTTTCTCGTTGCCTGGTTCAACACAAAGCAAGCCGCCGAAAGCTTTCCTGCGGACTGGGGTTGCGCAGACTACTCCAAATGGCCTCGTAGCAAGAAGTATGTTCTGACGACACGATTGGAAGTGGTCGAATTCAGCATGACATCCAAGGTAGACAACCTTGCAGAAGTGGTATGGGCCATTTCAGAGAGTAAAATTCACGACGAGGACAAGCAATTGGTATCTCCTAAGCACGTTGGATGGAAGCTTAGAGCATCAACTTTACCTCATACCTGCTGGTCATGTTTGCCAGTTGAGAAGCTTACAGGTTTGGGAGCGCTCGAGGAAAGACGGGCGCAATTGCTATCTATGCTGGAAGCCTGCGAAGCACAGATTAGGCAGCTGGATAAACCCCGCGGTACTGCTTTACACAAAGATTCGTAGAACATTGACCCATCACTCTCATAGTATTCCAGTATCTGGTATCTAAGCTGTTCTCACAGCTGGAGTGCTCTAGCGACATCATGACTTTGCTATCAACCTTTGCGAAGTCTGCGCAGGAGGTAGGATTCGACCGAGGTACTGGACCATAAATGTCACCACTCTTTTCATTTGATCTCATCATGATCCTGGAACGGCCAATTCTCTTCAACTTCCTTTCTATCTTCTTCTGTGTCTGCTGCTTCCATCATTTGTTTCTTAACGTCCTGTGCCCGAGCCTGGGCCATGTCGTACAGCTCAGATGGAACCCAGCCATCTATGTTGATGTTGAAGCAGTCGCGCAACGTTTGCATTTGTGAATCCGCCTCGTGTTGCTTCTCGTCAATGTCCAGACACTGGGTAATTTCCTCCTCGGAGTAGCAGACGGCCTTCTGAGATGCCATGGCGGGCAGATACCTAGATGTCTTGATAATCTCAGCTTTCAATGAAGTACTGTCACCCTCCCATGGTCTGGCAGCTGTGTCAAACAACTTGCTCGTCATGACGAGATGAGGCTTGCTGATGGCACGGAAATGCTGCTTGTTGTTGCGACTAGTATATCCAAGGTAAAAGTAGTGCACCTGCCTCTTACGATACTTCTCCAACTCTGTATCCTTTTCATTGGCTGACATACCATCGAAGTTTTCCGGTAGCTGTGGAGATCGAAAGTTCTCCGAGTCCTCGTCTCCCCAATTCTGGAAGTGTTTCGGTATCTTGGCTTGCAAGAACAATGGCAAAGCAGTCGAATGCTGCCAATCGATCAGGGCAGTTACTTCGCCGCCGTCGGAGACAAATATGTTGCTGGGCGAGAGATCAGGGTGGCGCATAGTGGGTTTGTTGAGTTCGGCATCCTCTGGAACCATGAAAGGCACCATATCCAAATAGTCGCGCAAAATCTGCTTTTGCACCTCTGGGTCGACTTTCTTGTGATCGTAAAACGCTCTGTAGAGTTGCTCACGAGGATATCGAGGTTCGGCAAACCTCTCGAGCCAAGTCAACTCCCGCAGGGCTACGGACTTTAAGACATCGTCTGAGTTTGTCCCTAGACTTTTGTCAGCGTCCTTTTACGATATGACCAGCTCGCGAGTATCGACGTACACGGCCCTCGCTTCCCAGGCAATTCATTCCGACGCGCGTACCACCACAGGTAGTCGGTAGACGGGCCAACGCAAAACTCGTTGCGTTCCGTTCTGTCAGATTTGATAGGGGCATTTGACATGCCATCCTGAGACTCCAGAAAATACTTGTGATAGACACTACCACTGGCAGGCAGTTGGATCTCGAAGAGCTTCCGCTCCACTTCTACGATCTTCTCCATGATAGACATTCTGTCACCGACTGTCATCGTGAACCAAGTGTGCTCAAGCTCTCGCCCTTCTGCTTTGGCCATGATGATATATTCAGATCCCACAGCATTATTAGCTGACGACTCCCAATCAAGCACTTGAGGTATCGGGATATCGTGCAGTCTTAAAATCTGCATCGTTGCAACCTCACTAGCGATTCCGAACGATTGAGGTACTGTGCATGGATACGGCAAACGAGCAATGGCAGCGGAACCATCTGAGAACACGGCTTCGAAGACGCGATATGACCCACCCTCAGCAATCTTGAGAAAACTCGTGATGGCTTGCCTCGATCTGCTCTTAGACTTTGCAACTGCCTCGAGCAAAGCTTCAGGATTAAATATCAGATGCCTTTCAGTAAGTCGGGTTTGCTCGTTGTAACTTGATGAACCATCGGTCAGCAATGTTTCTAAACGATCTATCATTTTAAGACCCACAGCCATCTTCCAGATGTGTAATTGAAGAATGGATGACGATTCACGTCTTTCGAGCCAGACTCTGGCCTGATCTGCTCGTGTATCGACATGACTGATCTGGTGTGCAATGACGATGTATTCTGCCGAAAGAGTCTCGAAATCTTTAGTGAGTAGTGTCTGGGAATGAGAACGATTGAAGCCATACAATCTATTCGGTGTCGCATCACGTCGGACGGTGCAAGGACAGAGTGTCTCGAGAGGGAGAACAAAGCACAAGCAACCTGTACCTGCCTGAGCTTCGAATTTCGTGAGCTTCGAATTCCAAACGAGCAACATGTAATCAACGCCAAGCAAGGCGGAGCTAGATGCGTGACAGCAAGAACAGGCGCGTCGTGAAACTCCCACATTCTTCTCATATCTTTTGCCACCTCCTTGGACTCCACCACCAGAACCAGCTAGGCAGTGTCCCAAAGATGTTGTAACGTTCAAATTACCTACTATTAACTCTTCTCCGCCTGTGCCTCAAGTCTCAGAGAGATCCACCAAGGCCTTGCCTCCAGAGAGACTGGATCCGTCGCCTATTTCTACCATCCTAGACCAGCCAAAGGCCTCAAAAAAGCAGAAAGACACTCGAAAGTACATCAACTAATGTTCAATCAAAGCGAACAACAGATAACTCGAAGAAGGCGGCTGATGGAGCAGGTTCGGCGTCGACAAAAACAGCCAGATCCCCGGCCGAAAGGACCCAAAAATTTACCCTAAGACGACCTACATCTACCATACCCAAACCTCGTCCGATATAGACCAATAAAGCAAGGCTGACTAGGATAGAGGTACAGAAAGAGCTCGTATCGAGACCCTCACGAAATGCTAGTATCCAGAGGGCTTGGAAGGTTTACACCGCCGCCATCTCCTGTGGAGACGACCACACCTGATTGTATACATGACTATTGCTTTACCTGTAGAAAGACATCAAGCTATCTTTTTCAGGTTTTTACTAGATACGTTGGGCTTTTGGTCCAGTCTCAGTACGTACACATTTTCTTACCACATTACGAAGAGCACAAGTCGTCGAGATGTTGCAAGCCCAACAGCAATAATTGGGACAGTGGAAAGGATCTTTTGAGCAATACAACTGTCCCATAGTGTATCGAACTCAATTGCTCAACACATCTCATGTAATTGGTTGAACCATCTTTTATATCTACCTGCAGGATCCCTGCTCAGTCTTAGAGTAGCTTACTACCGCCTCGCAAGGCGAGACATACCTGACTTAGATGACTTTGAGTGTATGCTCGTTCTAGTCCACATCCGTTTCATAAAGATTACACATGCTCGGTTGCACCCTCGATTGATTGTAGTGATGTTGTAGAGTGATAGTGATCATTTAGTAACCACGATGCATTCCGGTTTATGATCGACGATGTCTAATCTGTCGACTTCCTTATACCTCACATTTGATTCCGACTGTGTCATTATTGAAGGTGAATGTCGGACTATTGTTACCGTCTTTGCCATCCTTGGTATTCTTACTGTCGTCGCGGATTTCGTTGCCGCCTTAGCACCTTCGACGAGCCTGTCGAATCTCTCCACTGGCTTCGACACTGACTTCGATCAATCTGTAGTCTGGCACCAGATGTAACAAGGCTGCGACCGGCGACTTATCTCTCATACTAGTGATCAATAGCACGTCCACTGAGATGGCATTCTTTAACCCGTATAAGGAATTTTCTTCTGGCAACTTTAGTCGTTGCCGTACTTGGTCCTGGAAGAATCTCGACAACGCCGACCGGTATTATTCCTTATAGATACGGTCTTCCAGCAGGCGTTCTACGTCGGCACCAGTGGCCGCTGCATACTTACACTTGGTTATATCGCTGATACTGACTGTACATGCTCTGATATCTTTAAGACTGCATGTGGCAAAATCGGAGCTCCAAACTCTGGCGCAGTAGTCCTTACCTGCGCAACTTTCGCCATTAACAAGAACGATGAGCTTCTTTTTGACCGGAGCTTCCGAGAGCGGGCAGGCGTGAGCCAACAGATTGTACGGGTCTAAGCTGTATTTAAGACGGGTCAAATGCGACGAGTTCGGTCTAAAAGCCTTGGCCGCTAGCGCCGCGTCTCTGGGATCTTCCCCGAGATCTGCGCCGTAAACCCAGCTCGTAGTAGACGACTGTATACGGGTCACAAATAAAGACAGCCTGATATGAGTCTTGGCGACCGCTGATCGTGTCCATCGAAACCTGCGATATAGCCTATTTCCGGGCGATTGCCTTGTTTCGTTACCTTACATTATTGGGATTCTGACATCTATGCGGGGTTAGAAAGGATGCCGGTGGAGAGATCTATCTTATATCCTCGGAGGGTGGAACCCTTGGATAAATCTACAGACTGGACAACCAGTTGACGGATCAAAGGACAAATGGAAGTCGGACATATCTGTAGTAAAGGCAGTACTAGACTACCTACACAAGTCAGGGATGTTTATCGCTAAAGCAAGGGCAGACGAGTAAGGGGAAGCTAGAATGGAACCAGGGCAGAGATGGTCATTATAGGAAGAACTATAGGAGATAGCTTATAGGATCTCCATAGAACCAAGTAGCCTGATTAATTAGATCAATCAATCAATCAATCGATGGTAGGCAGGTAGTATGGCCTGGTATCCTATAAGGGTATCGGGTCACGTGGTTGGGACTCGTAAAGAGGAGTAGTATTAAGTGTAATAGTGGAAGAAGATCGTATACGTATAAATATAAGTGTATTCTAAATAGTAGACTATAATAATGAGTTAAACACATCGTAACTAGTAGTTAAGCTATGTTCCTATATACCTGATGCGTAAGAAAGGATATGTAAGTTACTTACGACTTATAAGAGTAAGCTCGCTCGCTTACGTAGTAAGGGAGTAAGGACTACCATTGTAGCTCACTCGCTAAGCGGGTAAGTTACGGTACTGACCCTGCCCCCGTAGCTAGCTTACTTGCTAAGCGCGTAGGGATCGGCGTATAGCCTATCCCGCTCGCTACCTTAGCGGGTAAGCAGCCCTATCTAATGGCGGATCGTAATACTATGCTCCCCTCTCATTAGTTAACGTCCTCGTTAACCCCCTCTTTCTTATATAATAACTAGTCTATTCTTAAACAATTAACGTCCCGTAACCTTATTACGTAATAATGTCTTCCGACTCCGTAAAAGACCGTCTTCGACTTGCTATATAAATACTTTAGCGTAGTCGTCCTTTTAAAGTTCCCTATAAACGTTATTCTAAGAGAAAAACATTCTATATCTTAATACCTAGATTTAAATGCTCCGAATGCACCCGACTAGGTCGTAAATATATAAACATGTCGTTCGTAGGTCTCGATTAAACTATTGCCGATTACGATAGATAACTTAACGACGCTATAGACGAGTTGTCTAGGGTAATGGCTAAAGTTATACGTCTAAAGAAGATTAAGGAATAGGCGTAATAACGAGCGGAGGCTCGTATATTATATATGTAATAAGACCTGTCTTCTACTAGAGAGTTAGATACTAGTAAGGATAACGACAATTATCCTACCGCTAACGCTATAGTCGGTTTAACCCCTACGGTCTACTCTATTATAGATATATTAGGGGATGCCGTAGACTTTTTACGGAACGATAGAACTGTCGTAGTATTATCCGGCAATTCCTAAGATTCCTAATAGGTTCCTAAGTGTTTTCCGAAGGTAGGTACCCTTTCCATTTTATAAGGTACCGCTAACCTCGTTATTCTAGAATTTTTTCGACTTCGAATTCGTCCTCTTCCTCGGTTTAGAAGTAGAACGTAGTCTATAACGGCGTTTCTAGGTCGGCTAGTTCTAATAAGGATATATAGAACACTGGATGGATTTTCGTATCGTTAGGGAGTTAGAGTCTATAGTTAACTAGTCCCCTGACTTCCGAAATTAAAAATGGTCCGACCTTAATATGGTTAAGTTTCTTTATTACCCGTTAAGATCGTAAATTCTTCGTAAATAGGTATACCTTATCTCCCTTCTTTAGCTAAGGGTCCGGTTTTAATTTTTATCTATTCCTTCGTAAACCGTCCTAGGATAATAGTATCCTTTATCGTAGCTTTTTATATAGGCTCTTTAACTAATCGCTAGTAATCATAGCCTTATCTACGTATGGATGCTATAATCTGGGTTCTATAAATAGATTCGGGTGTTTTCTAAAATTGGTATAGAAGGGTAAAACCCCAGTAGTCGCTAAAACCTATTAGTTTAGTACTAGCTATACTATAGGTAAGTATGTTTCCTAATTATCTTAAGTATAGTTAACGTAATTTCGCAGGTATGCCTCGAGCGTCTAGTTTACTCTCTCTATTTAGCCGTCGGTCTACGGATAGTAAGCTATCGATAGCTTATGTTTAATACCTATCGTAGAGACGAGTGTCTTCTAGAAATTTAACGTAAATAGTTTATTACGATCCGTAATAAACGATTTAGGGATCCCGTAATATCTAATTAGTCTATCTAGAACTAGATGCGCTAGTTCTTCTATAGTAATCGATTTTAGGTATAGTATAAAGTGTATATACTTTATTAGCCTATCTACTATAACTAATATAGAGTCGTTCTAATTACGTAGTTTTAAGGAATTAAAACTTTAGAAACTATATAAGCTAGTAATGAAATCTATAGTAACTTCTTCCTAAGGCTATAATGGTAGGTCTACGAATTAGATCTCTCTATACTTTACATATCGTAAAGATTTGTTTATCTAACAGTTACGGCATCTTTAAACGTATGCTATAACCTTTGCTTTTATTTACGGAAAGGTAAAGTTACGTTATATGTTTTCTACTATCTTAGTGATTCTAGGGTAACCTTGTGTCGGGTTATTATAGTAGTCCTTAATGCACTATTCTTAATCCTTTTCCGGGACCTGGTATTTATTATATAAGATAGGGAATTCCTCTTAATTATCCTTTATGATTTATAATACGGTATTAAACTTATATACTCGTACGCTAAGGGTTCTATCTACATTCGTTTATAGGATGCTATGCTATATAGCTTCCTTGCCTTCTATATAATTAATTCTTCTACTAAGCGCGTCCGCCCTACCGTTGTCTTTACCTAGTATATACCGGATATTAAATTTATACTGACCTAGGAGTTCTAACTACCGCACTTATCGTCGATTAAGAACTTTAGTAGTTATGAATGTTAAAAGGTTCTTATAATCGGTAAAAATATTTAGTATAGGTACTCCTTCGGCGTAAACTCTCTAGTGTTATAAGGCTACGACTATAGTAAGAAGTTCCTTATTATAGATGTCGTAATTCTATTCTACTAGTATTATCTTACGCGAATAGTAAGCTACGGGGTATCGTTTCCTATTATGGTCTTACGTAAGGCATACTCTAATCGCTCGGTCGGATGTATCGGTCTCGATGTAGACTAGCTTTCCTAAGTTAAATATTCTTACTATAGGTCCATCGATATAAGCCTATTTAAGTGCTTCGAAAGCTTTCTATTACCGTTCTTTCTATATAAATGGGGTGTCCTTTTTCGTAAGCTCTACGAGAGGTAACGCTATCTAGGAGTATCCTACTATAAACTTTCGGTTATAGTTCGCTAGCCTAAGGAATGATTATACATCTTTAAGTATCTTAGGTATTGGCCATTCTTTAATAGATATAATCTTAGAAGGATCGATCCGGATTCCATTAACTCCTATAATAAAGCTAAGAAACTCGGTTTCCTTTATATAAAATTTATATTTCTTCGGGTTAGCCTTTAAGTTACGTCCTTAAAGCTTAGTTAATACTTATTATATATCCTTAATGTATTGTCTTAGGTCTCTATCGGTATAGATTAGGATATCGTCTAGGTAGGCGACTACCGTCTTATCTAAATATTCTTTTAGCGTATTATTAATCATTATCTAATAGGTAGCTAGGGCGTTAGTAAGTCTAAATAGTATAACTAGGTATTTATAGTGTCTATAACGTATACGAAATGCTATTTTCCATTCTTCGCCTTCCTTTATATATATGAGGTTATAAGCTCCTTTAAGATCAATCTTTAAGAACCATTTCGCTTTAGATAAGCGATCTTATAGTTCCTCGATATTCGGTAATAGGTAACGATTCTTAATAGTAATATCGTTTAACTTTCGGTAATTAACGCATAGTCTTAAACTGCCGTCTTTCTTTAGTATAAATAGAATTAGGTAACCTATAGGGGATTCCGATTTACGGATAAATCCTCGTACTAAGTTCTCGTCTAGGTATTCTCGAAGCGTCTTAAGTTCTTTTTCGGATAACGTATAGATAGGTCTAAATGTAGGTTACTTCCCTAGTTCGAGTCGTATCTCGTAATCCTACGGCTAATGCCTAGGTAACGTATTAGCGTTCTCCTCTTCCTAGAATAGGCGTTTCTATTTACTATACTATTTAGGGATATTAGAAGGTACGTGACTTCCTTTAATTACTCTAGCTTCGTAGCCCGTCTAATCTCTAAGACTAGTGCCTACCGAGTCGCTATTATTCTTCGATGACGCTTTAGTCGAGGTAGTAGTAATATATACTACTATAGTTCCCTTAGAATCTATCCTCTTATCTACTATCGAACGCTACCGATACGTAGGTCGCGGATTAACCACGTAGTTACATCCCTTAAACCTTAATACTTTCGATCTCTAGTCGATAGTTAGGTTATATTGTCTTAACTAAGGCATTCCTAGGACGATATAGTAATTGGCCATTTCTATAACGTCTAAGGTTATGTCTTTATAGTACGATTATATAACTAACTCTAGAGATAATGTCTCCTCTATAACCCCGGGTAAGGCTAAGCCGTCTATAGCTATTAACTCGTACCCGTATTCTTTCGATTTAGTAGCGATCCTAAATCGAGTAACTATTATCGTCGATATAAAGTTTCCGCTCGCCCCGGAATCTATTATTATATATAGTCGTCTTCCTTTAACGGTTACTAGTATACGGAATACCGTTATCGATAATATTAACGCTAGGGCTTAGATCGTATTATATTCTCTTTAGCTGCCCTTACTAAGAGAATCTACTCTTTTCCTAAGTCGCTATTAATAGGTAAATCGATAATCCCGATTTTGGCTTTACCTATTTCTAACTCGTAGTTACGGAGGTACTACTTATAGAGTAGGCGTTATCGTTCTTAAGCTTAGGCGTACTAGGAATAAAGTAAACTAATGCCTTCCCGTATACCCTTACTAACTCTTTCTCCGCTAGGGATAATATAGCCTTTAGGTATAAACGAACTACTAATCGGTAGTCTTTCCTAGATAAAAGTCTTAAAGTCATACTTAGTAATTACTAACCGATGGTTCTAGAATTCGTTCCTAATTTAATCTAGCATTCTATCGAAGTTCTATAGGTATAGGAATCTTTAACCGTTAACTATAGGGAATACCTCTTCTCCTTATCTTATAATAACCTTAAATAATCTAATAAAACAGGTTAGTACGTAGATAGTAAGGTTTTTAAGTTCGTCCCTTTCGTTCTCGTCATCGAAGCCGTAACTACTGACTTCGGATCCTTTAGATTCGTCTTCGCTAACCTCCTCTTCTTCGGGGTCGCTTTCGACGTCTTCGTCTTCGATAGGTCCTTCTTCTAGATCGTATCGTTTAGTAATAACGTTAATCTCTTTTCGGCCTTTCCTACCTTTCCTATTAGGTACGGATAGAAACCGTCTAGATCCTATCTTATTATTATAGTAGATTAAGTAGCTATCGTTATAGCATGCGGTCTAGCTTAATAGTACATGGTAATTATATTCGAGCGCCTCTAGCTCCGGTTCCTTAGGCTCTTCTATACGTCTAGGTTCGTCGTTAAACCTACGCTACGTCATATTAAACTATCTTTAAGGTACCTTATTCTTCGAACGATAATCCCTTACTATATAGCCTTACTTACTATATCTATAGTAAGTTATCGAACCCTTATTCTAATAGCCTTTCTTCTTACCTATTAATCGTCGACCTTCGGTAACATCTAGTTCCATTAGCATAGGTCTATAAGGGTCTTAGTACTAGTTGTTCCTTCCTTTCTTATTACTAGTATATAGAATAAACCCTGATTTGCCTTAAGGGGTAATGTTATAGCGTCGTTCTATAGTACGTTCGTAAAGTTTATCGTCGACTTCGATCGAAGTACGGATAAGATCGTTAAGATCGTTAATACGCGCGCCGTCTCTTATAAGTTCGTCCTTAACGTTTTCCTTTAGACTACGTCGGTATATGGTTATAAGAGCTACATCGTCCTATTCGGTAACCTAGGAGTATTCTTTAAACTTAGCGGCATATTCGGATACTAAAGTATGCTAGCGGATATACTATATATATCGAATAGTAACTATTACTTCGTTAGAGATACTAAAGATACGGCGGATCTCTTCTTTAAA
Source organism: Dothideomycetes sp. NU30 (assembly GCA_026013035.2). Classification (NCBI taxonomy): domain Eukaryota; kingdom Fungi; phylum Ascomycota; class Dothideomycetes; species Dothideomycetes sp. NU30. The sequence goes on along the minus strand of BSBH01000010.1, from coordinate 380,214 downwards.
CTTAGCGAAGCTAGCGAGGATATTATCGGTATCCCCCTTACTATCGAGGTACTTCTAAAGCATAGGCTTTATCTAGTACTAGGCTCTTCTACGGAGGTAGGTAGTAGTAAATAAAGTCTTTTTATTACTCTTAATTAGAGTAAACGAAAAGTATATATCCATTTAAATAAGCCAATCGTTAAGCCCCTAACGGTCTCTATAGTAGAGGTCGGGC